>JAEAOA010002171.1:1243193-1253193 GCA_016746295.1 Potamilus streckersoni
CTGTTTTCTGTAATGGTTTGTTTACATGATGTTTTAAAAAGTACATTGTAATCTCATTCTTCAACCTAATGTGCCTTAGTCTTTAATATCATATTTAATTCCATTTTCTAATAGTCTCCAGCTACTGAGTTATTAATTCAGACACATTTAAAAGAAGACATTTCCATTGGAGGCTCTTTGAAAATGGTATTTGTTTCAAGTCTAATATTTAGTATATTTCACCCAGGGTAGGATTTTTCCAAAAACATATTCAAGAACGGTTAGCCAAATATCAACACACACACACACACACACAGACACACGCACACACTACATATGAGTGTGGCATATAAATTCCAGTCAACTTTATATATCAACTAAATTAGTGCTATTTTTGTTTTCATTTTTTTATCGATCATACAAGAACTTTCGACAAAGCATGTTCGAAAAGCATGTTTCCCTTTATGTGTGTGGAAATAATTTGCTCTTTTATGTGGTTAAACCATATGTCCTTTTATGTTGGTGGAAACGGACAAACCTGTAATAAACCATTATATCTGGTTGAGGCTGTGTCAGATTAATAAGCCTATCTTTCTTATTTTATCTTTCCATTTATAACCAGTTAAGATCATTCGAGAGCATATAATAAACCGATCCCAAGTGATAAGCACCGATAACCCACTATTTCATGTCATGTGGTCCGGAAGTATGCTTTATCGTCAGAGAACATATTGGCAACGACGACAAAGTGTGAAATAATTTGCTGTCTATGGGGATTTATTCTTTCATACAAATTTCGTAAATATTGAAATAAATGTCAAAACTGACCCATTGTTCTCAAACGACATTATACACATGTTGAAGTAGTAATATAATAAATTCAAGAGGGAAATAAATTTAACATAGGAAGTGAATTAAAACAGTACATGTACTATAAAGTTTGGAAATATTTTTGATACGATAAACTGCATTGGATTTAATACTGATGCAAGGTTCTCAAAGGCATTTGGAAGGATCCTCAGAGGCTCAATAGTTTGCATGCCATTCTCACGACCAATAAGGGGTCGATTCATGTCCTGACCAATCAGGACGGGTCGGATACCGCGGTATGCCTCTAGGTGAGGCAGTTTAATTGGATGAACTCGGCACACGATAATCTTTCATGTTTTAACGTGCCGTCAAAAACGAACCCATCGATCAATAACCTAACCTCAATTCAACTAATTCATTTGTAAAATAATATAAGTGACAAGCAAAATACACACAGTATTCTTCAGAAGTTCGTTGTAATTTTAATCAATCAATACACTTTCACCTGGATACTTCCTCTTCTAGTATAGATAACAGTTCTAGTCCACTCAGGTAGGGGAGAAATAGCGGGGCATAGATACACAGAACTGTTCATAAATTAAAGGTACGCTTGACAACCGTCTCTAGTGAAATGGAGTAGTTGTAAGATTTGAGCTGTCTGGGAACGGAACTTGATAGGGTATTGATTCCACACAATTGGCTTGAAAATGGGGGCCGAAATGGTCAAAATGATATATTGGTCAATCCGCCATATCGACCTGACAAAAATAAAGGCGAAAATGCTTGTCATAGATTATATTCATCCGTGTAAATCCAAATTTATAGCTGTTAAAAGAATGCAAATTCAGTAATACCAATATATGATAATACAAACGATCGGTCAAATTGACACGAAGAAAATATGCAATGTAACCTCCAGATCACTACCCCTCCCACCTCGCCCCCATGATGAACTAACCCAATATGTCATAGACTCGGTTATATCATCTTATAGCAAATGATAAATCACTGTTCACTGCGTTTTCTCTTAACTAATTTGATATTAAAGTCCTCTTTATTCATATACTTGCATATTATACTAACTCCAAATATATATGAAACATTTTTCCTTTGAATCAGTATATTCTCTCTCTCTCTCTCTCTCTCTCTCTCTCTCTCTCTCTCTCTCTCTCTCTCTCTCTCTATATATATATATATATATATATATATATATATATATATATATATATATATATATATATATATATATATATATATATATATAATGTTAGAATGTTCAATCCCGTCCTCTACATTTAACAGTATAAATTAGGTCATCACGTTGTAACATTAGTGTTTTACAAAACACCCACTGTGAACGAAGAGTGATTAGTCATATCTGCTGAGTTTAAACTTTGAACGATTTTATCGCTTAGATTCAAAGTTATCCCTGCAGCGCATGTACCCACTTATAGTTTATCATGTTTTCGATAAGATGAAAATACCCTTGTTGTTACAACGTTATTAGCAAGTGCTGAAGTTTTCATGTAATTTAAAGTAATTATACATACATACATACATACATACATACATACATACATACATACATACATACATACATACATACATACATACATACATACATACATACATACATACATACATACATACATACATACATACATACATACATACATACATACATACATACATACATACATATTTTTACTACAAATGTTTATCTTTGAATGTCCAGAAGATATTAATTAAAAATTTGGGAAATTTGTGACACAAATTATACTTATTGAAAATGTCAAATTTTGTTAAATACTTATTTGATTGGGGTTCCTTTTGTAATTATGCATACTGAATCTACCATAGATTAGTACTATAATATAGGCTAAATATTCCAAATAATCATTTGTAAAGAGAAATGTGAGAAAAAGTCCTCTGGATTCCAAATGTACATTATGAAATCGAAATGTAATTGATTCAGGAACTTGTAAATCAAAAGATATTTTCTGCAGCCTTGGAGAAAATTTACTCAAAATATTTTTTTTAGTTAACTTCCAGGAACTTCTAATAAAAATTAGAATTATTCGGTCGTATTGCTTTGTTACAGGAAAGGATTGGGATGATGGTGCTTAATTAATGTTGCTTGCTGTTAGGGAATCGGTTCAAGAATCACTTGGTCATAGTCCTTATGAAGTAGGTATTGGATATACCTTCCGAAGGCACTTTTAAAAATCATACTTTGTTCAAATGAAGATTTCAGATGAATCTTGCTGACTAAGTCTCAGATTTCAAATAAAAGTTGTCAAAGGTTTGTGAAGTAGGAAAAACTATTTTCATTTTAGACAGGCAAAAACGAAAATACGGTATGAAAGTAGTTGTAAGTCTGTATCGTGTAAATAGTGGCACTCTTGCAAATTTCTCAAAATCCCATTCGGATGGTGTAGACACAATTGAAAAGACACGAAATTACTCCAGTAAAATTCACTTATGCCTGTCACACACACTGAAAATTTAAACAATGGAATATAATCAGGCTGTAATGATTTTACTTTAATCAATATTAGGAATTCAGAAATATTAAAAAATCGGGACCTGAAACATCCGGATCTACAACCACATGATCGGAGTAAATTAAAACAGTTATCATCTCAAAATAAGCACTCATTGCCTTATATTTCCACACAAAATGATTGTGTCGCGCTCTTTTTTAGATTCCACACCAGTAACACTGTGAAACGGCATCATTAACAAAGGAATCCACTCAATAAGTAATGTTGGAAAAAAATAAACTGAATTTTTGATGGAGAATGATTTTTTTTGGAACCAAGTAAAAGTAATTGTAGTTCATCATGTATTCTTCTGTCTTAACCAAAATGAATGAATGAATGAATGTGTGTGTGAGTGTGTGTGTGTATATATATATATATATATATATATATATATATATATATATATATATATGTGTGTGTGTGTGTGTGTGTGTGTGGATAGATAGATAGATAGATAGATACACACATATCTATCTATCTATCTATCTATCTGTATATATATATATATATATATATATATATATATATATATATATATATATATATATATATATATATATATATATATAACGACTATAGAAAAGTCAATAATATAAACAACACATATTCATCTCCATTGTCAAGAATATATATGTCACGAAGTTGGATCTTTCGACGATTTTGGCAAATTCCACTGATATAAAGAGCAAAGGATATTTCTGCTTTTTCTAGTCCAGATGGACTTTCTCAATAACATTTTTGGAATAAAACACTACTTAAGAATTATTGTGAAGTCATTTAAAGACATCATTGATTAAATCATTGTGATACATCAAGACTATTGACACATCAGCACATTCGTAACTATTGGTACATCAAATCAGTCAAATATATTAGTACATCAGAACATTCAGCATTTTATACTTTTGGACATGTGATAAAACATTTAGGATTATTTGGGATTTGATTCGCAATACTGTAGTTGTCCTTTTGAATTTTCATTTTGTATTAAACTTGATGGTTTCACTTCTTCTAACAAAGATGAAGATCATGGAGTCGTAACACCCTATACATATTGCCGTAGGTTTTCTTCTTGTAATGTGTATATTATAACCATTTAAATGGTATATTCTACTATTTAGCTATGTAACATTTAACTAGAAGATATATAACCATAAATATTGGCGTACGTTTCCAAGGTAACTAATATACAGCAACACGTCATCTAAGTATTTTCAATATTTCAAAAATAATGTTTGATGTATATTTAAAGAATACATCAGAATACTGAGAAAAATATCGATACACGGTCAAAAAATAAAATGATGGTATTATACTTTGATACTTATATCATTTATGTATTTATCGTCTACCTCCGTAATTCTCACTCTTTCTTTGTACCAAATAAATCATTATTCATATGTTCAAGAGCAATAAGATATCAAAAATGTTTTCATGAAAAATCAAGGGATTACTCCCGATAAATGCTCTGCATAGACGTGCAAGTATAAACGATTACTCTTTTACAAGTACTCTTCGGAGAAATGAAAATATGAAAAGATTATTACCAAAAAAAGTATTCTGTAAGACATTTAGTTACGAAAATAGTATGCCTTCACAAGTATTCTGCAGAGACATATAAGCAAGACATAATTACTCACCTACTAGTAGTCTTTAAGTATAACACGATTACCCCCTTACATTTGCTCTGCATAATCATGTACGTTTGAAGGATTATACCCTTACTAGTACTCTGTATACACGTGTAAGTATAACAGGAATACATCCTTACAAGTACTCTGTATACACGTGAATGTATAACAGGATAACATCCTTACTAGTACTTTGTATACAAGTGTAAGTATAACAAAATGACACCCTTACTAGTACTCTGTATACACGTGTAAGTATTTGTTGCTGTTAGGCTTAACGCCATATTTCAGCACACGATAGGCTATTCATGGCGGCCAGTATTAATGGTGGAGGAAGAAACCGGGAAATCACCGAAAAGAACCACCGACCAACGAGAAGCTACTGGAAAGCTTTCTCACATATCCACATTCGCCGAATCCTAGACTCGAACACACGCAGACAGAGGTGAGATGGCAGGGATCCGTAACGGACAGCGCTTTAGACCACTCGGCCACTCGGGGCCCCCATATTTTTGTTTATGTAAGTATAACAGGAATACACCCTTACAAGTACTCTGTATACACATGAAAGTATAACAGGATAACACCCTTACTAGTACTTTGTATACACGTGTAAGTATAACAGGATTTTACCCTTACAAGTACTCTGTATACACTTGTAAGTATAACATGATTACTCCCTTACATTTGCTCTGCATAAACATGCAAGTTTTAGTACTCTGTATACATTGTAAGTATAACAGGATTTCACTCTTATAAGTATTGTGTATATAAGTGTAAGTATAACAGGATTAAAGCCTTACTATTACTCTGTATACGCGTGTAAGTATAACAGGATCACACCCTCACAAGTTCTCTGTACACATGTGTAAGTATAACAGGATTACACTCTTACTAGTACTCTGTATACACGTGCAAGTACAACAGGATTACACCCTTAAAATTAATCTGTGTACACGTGAAAGTTTAACAGGATAACACACTTACTAGTACTCTGTATACACGTGTAAGTATAACAGGATTGTTTTCTTACAAGTAGTGTGCATAGACATTAGGTAAAATAGGATTACTTCTTTAAAAAACTTTCCATAGAAATTAAGTACGAAAGGCAGCACTAAGAATATAATGGCATAATTCCCAACAAAGAAACAAAGCGATGATACAGCAGCAAAATATACCCAACAAAGAAACAAAGCCTATCAAAACACTGACATGGCAACAAAAATACCCAAGAGAGAAAACTTCACATCCAAGCACTGATATATCAATGAAATACACTCAACAAGAAACAAAACACATAAAAATACTGATATAGCAACGAAATATACCTAGCAAAGAAACAACGCATGTCAAAACACTGACTAAGCAACGAAATATACCCAATAAAGAGACAAAGAAAATCAATCCACTGATATGGCAACGAAATATACCCAACAAAAAAAAACAATCAAAACACTAATACAGCAACGAAATCATAAAAGGAAGTAAAGAAAAGAAAAGTAATTTTACCAGGAAAATAAAAACAAAACTTATGGCAAGTAATAACATCTGTCGATTCAATGAGTTTCCTTAATATTAATGTCATTTTGTTTCAAGATTACTTGATTATAATTAATATTATAATTAGGATTATAATTAGGATTATAAACAGGATTACAATCTATGCTACGGTTTTAAAATTTTAAAGTAATTCAGTAAAATATTAACAAATAGATTCAAACAGCTAAATACTCTATTCTTAGTAAATGGGACAGTCAAAGAAATGTTTTGAAATGGGACAGTCAACGAAATGTTTTGAAATGGGACAGTCGAAGAAATGTTTTTTCAGTCAACGAAATGTTTTGAAATGGGACAGTCGACGAAATGTTTTGAAATGGGACAGTCGACGAAAAGTTTTGAAATGGGACAGTCAACGAAATGTTTTGAAATGGGACAGTCAACGAAATGTTTTGAAATGGGACAGTCAACGAAATATTTTGAAATGGGACAGTCAACGAAATGTTTTGTTGAAGTTCCAATATTGTATCCATATGACTGGGAAAGGTAGTGAATGAAGTTCACTCGATATAGGTCACCTTTTCACTTACTGCAACTACATTTTACAAATAATATTACATTTTCTGTGACCTATGGGTGTGAGTTTTTTCCAATATTTTTTCGAATATATTTGATGACCAGGCCAAAGAGTGCAATTATCAGCCTTCCAAAAAGATGTAATTTCATATTTAAGATTACTTCGAAAGAAAAAATATATAAATTTTGTAAACACCCCTTTTGACTTAAAAGGTTTAGATTCTCTTTCAAAGGAATTTTTTAAACATAATATTGCAAGAGTGTGATCATTGTGGATGTTTTGATTTGAATTTGTTCTTACGAAGATCAGAGAGGTTTCATCCCATACTTGACATATACATGGAAGCATATATCTAATGAAAGACAAACAAATTTCATTTACAGTTGATCATGCTAGGGTATAAATTGGACTTTAGTAGCAGGGTCAATTGCTTCCTGGAAATAAAGATAGAATTAGTTTCATGTACTTTCCATTTTCAATTAAATCATATAGTTTTACGACGATGTTTGTTGCGATCAACGAAGTTGATGTTGATTTCATACGTAGTCAAATTAAGAGTTTTTTTGCAGAAAAGTAGCATACACGAAATCTTTTATTCAGAATGTAGTTTTAGATACCAGTTTCATGACCATTGTTGTAACTGACGGAGTACCTGATTAATTATGTAGTATATATCCAGTACAGAACTACTTATGTAAAACAATTGTGAGTCTGCAAAAGTAAATATGCTGGACTAAACACTTTTTAATCTGGACTAGCGACGTTATAATCTGTGCTAGCCACAATTTAATCTGGACTAGCGATGCTATAATCTAGACTAACGATGTTATAATCTGGACTAGTCACGTTTTATTCTGGACTAATCATAATATAATCTGGACTAGCCACGTTATAATCTGGACTACTCACGTTATAATCTGGACTAGTCACGTTGTAATTTCCTATATCATGAAAATGTATGAAAAACAGAAAAGGTCCCAGAACGTGTGTTTTGTTTAGAATATACGTAATATCATTCTTGAGGGTTATAACTATTATCGCAACCAAACTGAACGTGAGCAAAATATCCAATCGATGTGTTTCTATATGTACGAAATGTTCAATGTATCCAAGCGTTAATTTATGTCTCTATGTAATGCATACTGTATCCAATGGTTATGTATCTTGTTATGTATATTCAATTAGGATTGTTTATTAGTTTCTTTAAAAACTAAATTATTTTATTATAGGATATTGTAATGAAACCAGTGTATGTTGGACTTAACATTGTCCAAAATTAAGCTTGTTTTCTACTTAACCTGAATTATTCATTACTGACATTTTTTATTCTGTAAACACCTAACGATATAAAATTTTAAGGAACACAGGAAGTCCTCAGCGTTAATTTTTTGTCTGGTACTTTTCTGAGATGTATTCTTCTAATGAGAGTGTTTTCATTCAGGGAGTAGAGTGCGGCTTTGTTAATGTTCCTCTCCATTGTGTCAATATGTCATCAGCCTTATTCTCCGTACATGGGACATTCGGAATGGTGTAGTCTTTACCCATCGAGGGTATGAATCTATTACTAGGCAGTGACCTAGCTGGAAATAAGGTTGTGGTTAATCCAATGCAACTTACAAGCCTTGTTTAGATCAAAAAGTCGATCCTATTGAAAACGAAATCCCTGATTTATTCTCAGCTTGTGCAGTTACAAGCGCAATGGCAAAGAGAGTTATATCAAATGATATTGATCAAGAAAGTTTCCAATTAGCTACATTGTATTGGCAAGGCTTTTGACGAGGTATTGATGACAGTGACCCTATTTTAACTATTCATTCTCTTTAATATAATCAGGTTGACAAACGACAATCAATTGTCTTCGAACCGGGGAGATCTCTTTGTTTCATACAACTGTACACAATTAAAGCCACAGTTGTCCCTGTTTGTTATTTTATTACAAATAGGGTCCTTATTACTAAATGGAGACCACCTTAGGTACCCGCTGTTGATGATAAGCCAGCAGTTAATTATTAAATTGTAGTTCCAAAATCTTCCGGACGGAAAATTCTTAGCTTGACCCATGAAACTCCATTGACTGACCAATTAGGAATCAATAAGACTTATCACAAGATGTTGAATAATTTCGTTGGCCAAAAAACAAAAATCATGTTTGTAAATACTGCAGATCTTGTCACACTTGTCAAATGGTAGGAAAACACAATCAGATTATGCATAAGGCTTGTATACAACCTATTCCTGCATCTGACGAACCATTTAGCAGAATATTAATAATGTGCACGCCTACAATATTCCCAATTCCTTTGAGGTATATTGAAATTAAAATAACAGTAAAACCTTTTGACCATGGGCATACCTGAAGTATTGGCACTTGAAGCGGATTCTTGCTTTGACACCCAGACAAATAATTTTAAAATGTAAACATACAGAAAAATATACTATGTTTGCAAGAAGATTTTTAAGCAGTACATTACTATCGTAAGCAAACTTGACATAACTTTTACTTTGGTGAATTTTTCATTTGTATTGAAAATTTGTACTGGTAACTCCAAATCCTCCAAAGAGGACTCTCACACACTTAATACACCCCTGCTTATGATAAAGCATTTTGCGCACTATTTGGCCTCGATAAATCTGTAAAATGCGATCCAAGGTTTCATTTTACGTGTGGAATGTTCCACCAAGTTATGCATCAATTAGGCATCCAGCAATAAAAGCCTATTAATATGAAAGCCAAAGGGCTTCAGAAAGATTATATCAAACTTTTAAAAATATGATTCGGTCATATTGTTTTGATACTGGAAATGATTGGGGTGAGTGTGTTCATTTGCTGTTCATTTCTGTTACGGGAAAAGTACAAGAACCTTTATGATTCAGACCATTGAACTAATTTTTGGACATACTGTGTGTTAAAGGAGAAGCTTTTCTCAAACGAAGACACAAATTAATTTTCTTGATTATGTATC
>JAEAOA010002171.1:1258193-1278193 GCA_016746295.1 Potamilus streckersoni
AACTAATAAAAATGAAAATGATTCAAAAAAAGCATGTAGTCTTTTACATTTTGTCAAATTACTGAAGAAGTATCGTAGACCATGTCAAAATACTGAATAGGTATCGTAGACCGGGTCAAAATACTGAATATGTATCGTAGACCGGGTCAAAATACTGAATAGGTATTGTAGACCAGGTCAAAATACCGAATCGGTATCGTAGACCGGGTAAAAATACTGAATAGGTATTGTAGACCAGTTCAGAATACTGAATACGTATTGTATCGTAGACAAGGTCAAAATACTGAATAGGTATCGTAGACTAGGTCAAAATAATGAATAGGTATCGTAGACCAGTTCAAAATACTGAATACGTATTGTATCGTAGACCAGGTCAAAATACTGAATAGGTATCATAGACCAGGTCAAAATACTGAATAAGTATCGTAAACCAAGTGAAAATACTGAATAAGTATCGTAGACCATGTCAAAATACTGGATAGGTATCGTAGACCAGGTAAGCAGTATGTTCAACTGAGAACAATTTGTGTTTCATAAAAATCTATCAGACAGTGAAACTGTATAAAAAGAAAATACTTATAAATAAGTCAATAAATGAAAGGAAATTCTGAATGAAAAGAAAATACTGCATATAGGCATGACATAGAAGTAAAAATAAAATGATGTGATTGAACTTCGTCGCTGAACATGTTGATGTGTTTTATTCCATCGTCGTCTTGCATAAGTGTAAAAACCTTTCATTTGAACTTCATATACATTTATCAAGTTATAAACACATTGAATACTCTCAATTTGTTGAAAACACTTCGTTGCCAGTTCTTCTGCAGATAAGTATTGCTTTCTTTACTATTTTAAAACCGATTTATTGAGGATTATACCACTTCAGTTGCTCTAGTTTTTGACATGTTTATCACCATTAGCAACACGCGAGACCCTAAAGTCTATAAAAAAAGTGATTCTTCATGCCTAACAATATTACCCCACTTTTTCTATTTTGACTCTCCCAACTCGTGAACAATGCAATAAATGTAAAATAAATAGATTTGTAATCACTAACATGAACATATTGCCTTTTAATTACAACATTTTAGGCTGATCTAAATTCTGCTGTAATCCACATTCGAGGAGTTAGGTTTGGAAAACATTCTGTATACGATTCCTTTATTGTTTGTGTTTCATGATATTTGCATATAAATTGTCATCAGAAAACAGTTGTATAATCTGAGTGACCTTCTCAACAGGTACGACATGACCTTTTGATTTTAAGGCTGCGTGAATACATGAAAGGTTATACAGTGTTGACGCAGAATGAGCGAAAGTGTTTGCATAGAAATAATGCAGCAGTCGACCAGGGTGTGAACATAATTTAAATTCAGAGCGAACGTTGCTAATCACAGAGGTACAGCGGCTACTTCCGGTCGGTAGGCTAAATAGTGTGAAACAATGTGATTAAATTGTATAGACCAGGCATTCCACAGCATCCGACCTCTGCTACTCATGACAAGATTTAAACCCGATAACTTAGATATCCTAGACGCTGGGGTGCCATAGGTGCCTGGAGGGAGGGATGTTATATAGTGCAGGGTACACCAAGTAGAATCTCTTGCCCAACTAACCACGTCAGCCAATCAGACTAGATCGGAGTAGGAGCTAACCCCTTTGTCACTCATCACTTGAGTACCGCAGCTTCTTCGGTAGGAATGTGGGCAATTAAACGGAAACCGTCTTAATCTGTAAGGCAGAAATGGGGAGGGGGATACGGTTATAACTCTTGTACAATAATGACATTAATTCAAGAGGTTAAAGTTAGTATTCAGAGAATTTTAAAATGACTGCAATTCTATGCAAAACTAAAATAAGATATTTCACATAAAATCCTCGGTTTTATTTTTAAACTTTCTTCAACCTTCATTCAAGAAACAGTATAGATGTTGAAGCCAAACTACACATAATATTGAAATGTGGCGTTGTTCTCTCATTTGAAAAGTCTGTTAACAAAATCTTTAAATGTTTCAAATTTGTCCTGTAGGTTTGTGTAGTAGTAATATGTGCTTACGTCTTGGTGTTTTCTTTAACAAAAAAAATATTCAAATAGATGAGTTGGATATAATTTTGTATAGAAAGGTTTACGTACAGAAAGGTTTGACGTCTTTCCAAATTGATGTCTCGAATTCATGTTTCTATTAATGGGCTAATCGTGACCTTAGTATACAGGGTCATCAAAGTCTTTTGTCTTGATACATGTAGATTGTTTAATGCTTTTCCTTTAGGTATATAATCAATATTATCTTTTAGTATGATATGATCTGTATTGTATCTCAAATATATATTCGGTTCTTGATTAGACCATTAACCAGCCACTAAAGAAAAAATGTATTTTGGTTATTAATTTTTTTTTGTGGATTGTAGTAGACACAACACGACGGGATTTTACCTACATTTTAACAAAGCAGTCATACTAACTTGATTATTTTGATATACATTTTATATTAAATCCTGTTATAACACTATGTGAGGTCATATGTGCTGTTGTCTAGTATTTCCTAGGAAACATTAACCAACTTATAGGAAACGTCTTCCTCTTGTGATGTCTGAGTTGTATCATTTCACTGCGCAATACTGCAATTTGATGGGGTAAAGGGGTATTTTTCTAAAACTCATCGAACTTATCATGTGATTAATATAATCTAACATACATCCTCAATTGAATTCAAACCCGTCCGAACCATGCCAAAGAGTTATAAAAATTGTACTAACGGATGCCTCACTAGGCCCTCAACATTAAGAGCTTAGTTTTATGACTGGTAGGATTGGTGTCAGAATAATGTGACTGGGTGGGATATGATGCCACATGTCTGCGGCATGATGCCCCAGTTCTAGATATCACAATAAACTGCTACATTGCAGACGTCATAGTGACATGACAGGAAAAGTGTTAAAGCTACATTAAAAATCCAAATCACACACACACACAACCAAATTCAAAAGCAAAACTTGAATCTTTTTCACGTAAAGAGTTGCAAAACAAAGAAATCACTGTTCAATTTATTTTCGTTGTTATAGATTTCCGTAGTTTTGTACAACATGGCAGCAAGATGGTTGCTTGTTGGGTCTTAATTATTATAAGATAATATGCTCATCACTCGGGTAAGACGTAACGAACAGCATTTGTAATTTTCTTCCAGTACGTTTCGAAACCCGCACTACACCCTTACCCGTCCCATTAACACTTTCGAACCCCGACATACAACCACAACTGTCCCATTAACATTTTCGAATCCCGCTCCCACTCACACCGGCCCCATTAACAATGTCAAGACCGGTTGATGTCAATATGTCATTACTTCAAGGTTTTACATAATTGTGTTATAGCTTAGTGGTAAAGGAGAAAATACCCATAGGGTTATAGCTTAGTGGTAAAGGAGAAAATACCCATAGGGTTATAGCTTAGTGGTAAAGGAGAAAATACCCATAGGGTTATAGCTTAGTGGTAAAGGAGAAAATACCCATAGGGTTATAGCTTAGTGGAAAAGGAGAAAATACCCATAGGGTTATAGCTTAGTGGTAAAGGAGAAAATACCCATAGGGTTATAGCTTAATGGTAAAGGAGAAAATACCCATAGGGTTATAGCTTAGTGGTAAAGGAGAAAATACCCATAGGGTTATAGCTTAGTGGTAAAGGAGAAAATACCCATAGGGTTATAGCTTAGTGGAAAAGGAGAAAATACCCATAGGGTTATAGCTTAGTGGTAAAGGAGAAAACACCCATAGGGTTATAGCTTAGTGGTAAAGGAGAAAATACCCATAGGGTTATAGCTTAGTGGTAAAGGAGAAAATACCCATAGGGTTATAGCTTAGTGGTAAAGGAGAAAATACCCATAGGGTTATAGCTTAGTGGAAAAGGAGAAAATAACCATAGGGTTATAGCTTAGTGGTAAAGGAGAAAATACCCATAGGGTTATAGCTTAATGGTAAAGGAGAAAATACCCATAGGGTTATAGCTTAGTGGTAAAGGAGAAAATACCCATAGGGTTATAGCCTAATGGTAAAGGAGAAAATACTCATAGGGTTATAGCTTAGTGGAAAAGGAGAAAATACCCATAAGGTTATAGCTTAGTGGTAAAGGAGAAAATACCCATAAGGTTATAGCTTAGTGGTAAAGGAGAAAATACCCATAGGATTATAGCTTAGTGGTAAAGGAGAAAATACCCATAGGGTTATAGCTTAGTGGTAAAGGAGAAAACACCCATAGGGTTATAGCAGAGTGGTAAAGGAGAAAATACCCATAGGGTTATAGCTTAGTGGTAAAGGAGAAAATACCCATAGGGTTATAGCTTAGTGGAAAAGGAGACAAGGTCCATATATGGCATTACTCAAAGCTTTTCACAAAATTGTTATGTAATTAAATGGTTAATGATAAAATGTCAGTTTTAACTACTTTCTGAAAAGTATTACATATGTCAACTTTTGTCCAATATAATGGAAAACATTAGTGTACGCATCATTTAGTTTGATTCCAGATATTTTGAATAGCGACGTTTCTTGTCTTAAACACGTCTGTCTCGGCAAAAATCTCATTAGAGTTTATGTTGAATTATAATTTTAAATCGTCCTGACCTTAATTTCATCTTATATTGTTTTATCCTATTTTAGATTCAGTGTGTCATGTAATTAAAGATTATGTGGAAGTGTGATTGGGGGCCTTACAGCACGTGTTCTACATGTGCCTATTTATCTCACTTCATTCTTAAGGCAGTGTTTGAACTAATGCATCTTATCTAGAATGGGAAAACACCACAACCCCTGCTGCTATCAAGAAGGAAGTAAACTTTGATCAATTACGAAACCAAGCTAAACACAGGCTAGGTCGCTGCTAACTGTATCTATTGACAGGTGAGTTGAATGAGTCTTGGTTATATGCAAGAATGATAATATATTACCTTGCACGTCAGAACAATACAGGCTACATAGCTCTAACTAAATGTTGTCATCAAATTGACAAATAAAGAACATCAAAAATTTTGAGGAAGATAAAGACTTTCAAATGAAAGCAAAGATGTATTACTAAAAGTGAAAACATGTTAAAATTCCATATAGGATGTTTTAAAAGATACAGATAAAAAATATATAATTCTTATAAATCAGGGACCAAAATATGCAATTTAGAGGGAGTTTTGCTTCAATGAGTTAAAACACCTATTTTGGTAATTACAGTCTTAAAACATATTTTGGTAATTACAGGCTTAAAATACCTATTTTGGTAATTACAGGCTTAAAACATATTTTGGTAATTACAGGCTTATTTCGTTCTTCAAATGACAGGAGACCGTCATAAAGTTACACATTTAACAAGGCTTTACAACAACTAGAAATAAGAAGAAATATCATTTTATGAGTACTGCCAAAAAAATAATTTTCGGTAATTCGTCACATTAACTCTCAATCACTCTCAGCATTGAACACCAAATAAACTTTATGACTACAATATAACGATATTTATATAGACCGTGTTTGTTCAAAGGCGCGCGATTGCACTCAGTGCCAGTAAATTTTAAAAGAACATGCCACCCCAAACATCACAAGTTCCAGTGTTTTCTCAAAACTGATCGCTTCTATCTTGGAATTGTTCGATTGCTGTCTCCATTCAATATTTGTTTGCCTCCGAAATTGAAGAGCTTGCAACACATAAATATATGCAACTCGGAAACAAAAGATTTGCCAACAGAAGTTCTTCAAAAAGCATGAACAATGTTACGTTTTGCAGAAACCCGTGTTAACACGTTTATAGTTAGTTTAAATTATGACCATGGCATATCTTAGAATCATGTTAGTCATGAAAATAAAGTATTTCTGCAATGTTTTTAAGTTTTGGAACGGGGGGGGGTACGCTTAACGTATACACGTGTCCTCGGAGCTGGTCGGCGAAGGGATAATATCCAAATTTGTTTAGTAAATCGCCAGGTACCGTAAGGCGTTTATTTAGCGATTATGGCGCATGGTGACCCTCCCTCTGAAAATGCCGGTTGCGCCATGAGCCCATCTAGCTTCAGCTGTAATTCCGATTGATGTTAGGTATAAAAATGTTTATGCGCTTGAAATTATACCAACCAATCAAGTCAAGCACTTAATGAGCAATGCTATGTATTTGAACAAAATACCCTTTTTTTGACAATCTAGTTATTATCAGTAAGTGACTTTGTACGATGGCCAACATGCAGATTTCGGTATTTGGCTGTAATTTTGGTATCTGATTCTACTTTTCGGAATTTGATTGTCCGTTCAGGAATATATCTGTACTTTTCGGTTTTGGGGTGTACTTTTGGTAATTGTTTGTATCTTTCGGAATTGGATGGTATTTTGCGGTATATAGCTGTATTTAAGGGTATTTGGTTGACTTTTTACACGCAGTTCTAATACATACAACTAGTACAAGTGTCCTAAAACACAATCGCTGCCACTATAAAGATAGCGAAGATAAACAAATGTAGTAGATTTTATTCATGAAATGGTATTCATCGCTTATTATTGACACCATATGGGATCTACTTGTACATGTTCTTCTGATATACAAACTCCTCCACGCCGGCCTTTACAATTTAAAATCCCTCTGTGTGGAAATGAACGGATATCAGTTGAAAGTTATGTTATGCGCATGCAATCCATCGGACTACCACTCAGTGGATACAGGGTGGGAATGGCGGTCGGGTGTTGTGCAAAACATACATAAATCAGTTCCTTCTTGGATATTAGATTCGAGTTTTGACAGTCATTCCTTGAAATTCTTTACTATTTATAGGAGTCAAAAATTCACAATATGTGTTATGATATTTGTATAGTTATAGCCATCCGTATTTAGTCAAGACAAAAAGAATGCACCCACATTTTTACATCTTTACCTACCTACCTACCTACCTGCCAGCCTACCTACCTACCTTCCTACCTGCCTGCCTGCCTACCAACCTACCTACCTACCTACCTACCTTCCTACTGGCCTGCCTGCCTGCCTGCCTACCTACCTACCTACCTACCTACCTACCTACCTACCTACCTACATACATACATACATACATACATACATACATACATACATACATACATACATACATACATACATACATACATACATACATACATACATACATACATACATACATACAGACATACGTATATGCAAAAAGGCAAATGGATTACAATTTCTTTAATGTAAGGTGTGTGCAATTGTGGTTATTGCCCCTCCACCATAACTCACACCACCACCACCATCATCACACAAATACACAGACAGCAAGTTATTTTAAACAGTTAATCAAAACGTCTGTTCTTGGGCACAGTTATACTGATTTTCATGCTAAACACCAACGTAATGGTCATATCAGGCCGATGTTTATATCAATATTATATTTCTGTCTCCATCTCACCCTTATTCATCTCTACACCCACCCAAATACATTTCAAAATAGTGGCAATGATTCAACAGGAGATACAAGTATTATAAGCAAAAATAATATGAAAATTAGGTAATTCGTCTTCTACCTAAACTCGAAATGCATTTTTATTCTTAAGGTAATATCGATCCGTAATCATGAACTGTATGCATGATAGCCACTATAAAATCTGACATTTTCGATATCCGTTTTTATTGCCGTGTGCCAGCTGTCCTTAGTACGGTTATAACTCTCTACTTGACTTCATACTTATATCTCTGTATATCTATCTGTCTTCATACTTATATATCTGTATATCAGTCTGTCTTATTACTTATATATCTGTATATCAGTCTGTCTTATTACTTATATATCTGTATATCAGTCTGTCTTATTACTTATATATCTGTATATCAGTCTGTCTTTTTTATATAACTGTATATCAGTCTGTCTTATTACTTATATGTCTGTATATCAGTCTGTCTTATTACTTATAGATCTGTATATCAGTCTGCCTTCATACTTAAATATCTGTGTATCAGTCTGTCTGAAACTAAAGTAGATGTGTTAAAAAGAATTCATGGAGATTTAAAAAAGTATGACAACCAATATTAAAACTATATATCTTACTATAATACCCTTGATATCTTATGTATCAATTTTTTCAAGTCTCTTAATTGCTTTATAGTAACTAATAGTAAAATGGTGTAAAATTTGGTTTACTCAACATAATTGAATATCACACTTTTTGCACATAGAGTACGAATTAAATTTCTATAACCTGTA
Source organism: Potamilus streckersoni (assembly GCA_016746295.1). Lineage (NCBI taxonomy): Eukaryota > Metazoa > Mollusca > Bivalvia > Unionida > Unionidae > Potamilus > Potamilus streckersoni. The sequence continues at coordinate 1,266,404 of JAEAOA010002171.1, forward strand.
TAATAGTATTGTTTGTATTAACTATATATATATATATATATATATATATATATATATATATATATATATATATATATATATATATATATATATATATATATATATATATATATATATTCTCGAAAAAACAATAAATGTAGCAGTAAAGTAATGTCAAAACTGACAGTGTCAGGATACAGTAACCGACATTCTAGGTCGAGATCAGGTCCATTATTGAAATCAGAGTACAAAAATTCAATACATCACAATCATTAATTGTTGGTGTGTTATAATAATAATAAAGTAGATCTATTTCGGCTTATAACAGACTCCGTTGGGGGTTCAATTACTCTGTTTCTGCTGAATTATTATGAATATGCATTATTATGAATATACATTATTATGAATATACATTATTATGAATATGCATTATTATGAATATACATTATTATGAATATACATTATTATCAATATGCATTATTATCAATATACATTATTATGAATATACATTATTATGAATATACATTAACACTGACAATCTAGTAAAACCGATTAGATACGAATAAATACAAACACTGTTCTTTACTAAAAACGTACATGTAAATATACATAAACACTGACAGCGTATTAAAATTTCTTAGATATGAATGTACGTTTACACTCATCCCTATTAAAACATATTAGATGTGAATAAACATTAACAGCGGACCTTATTAAAACATGTTGTATATGAATATACATTACAATTGATTTCCTATTTCAACCCGTTTAATAATGTATCTCGTGTGATTTAAAATAACATGATTAAAGCAAATGCCAAGTCTGCTGCATGTATCAAAATTCTCTTTGCTTTTCTTCATTAAATTATTTGCCAATTTCCAATAATGTAATAAATTGACTCATGATCTTCCAGATACATGTATATCATTATTATTGGTGTGATACTTTCTTATGTTTTTTATTTTATAATTGTCAATTAAGCAATTATTATATTTTTAATTTCAAATTCGTTTTGTGGGAGAACATATCTCTTACGAACTTTCGTTAATCGGTTCTACTGCGGTATACATATACTTTTCTACTCCCAGAAAGAGCTAGAATTAAGCAGCATTTCGTATAAGTAGGAAACGATACTATCGAGATTTCATGGCTACAATAGCAGCGTCCCTAGCAATGCAGTGCCAAAACTAAATAAAGTTCTGAGTGTCTTTTGCCGCGAGACCTAAAATGCCTGAAGGATCCAAACCGTGATTTTGTCAAATGCTATAGGTATGTAACAAAAATATAAAGCGACTTTGCTTATTGGTTCACGTCTTGTTTTAAGCATGAAAAATCAGGGTCATGAATAGATTTTTTAACAGACGGTCAGACTTGAAGTACATTCGTATCTAATATGCTTCAGTAAATTGTCGCGGTAAATGTCATTTCTTTGTTAAAGATGCTGGCATTTCAATATCAGGTCGATCTTTGTCAAAGCTTGCGTATTTGAAATCACGTAGAATAATTTGTTAAAGGATGTGAATCACGTATAACGTCGAATGCTTTATTAAGGCGTGTGCATTAGATATCATATCTTTTAAGAGCCACATAAAACAACCATTTGGATCAACGAGTTAAATTACAAATGTTGGCCCATCTCTCTCTCTCTCTCTCTCTCTCTCTCTCTCTCTCTCTCTCTCTCTCTCTCTCTCTCTCTCTCTCTCTCTCTCTCTCTCTCTCTCTCTCTCTCTCTCTCTCTCTCTCTCTCTCTCTCTTGTGATGCGATTCGTGCCCCTAGAACTTCAAATCGGTATATGTTCTAAGAGTTATTGAAATTGGTGTATGTTTTGGAGTCGTTCAATTCAGCATCTTTGTGGATTCATTCAACCTGCCACTTTGCGGAATATATATATATATATATATATATATATATATATATATATATATATATATATATATATATATATATATATATATATATATATATATATATATATCACTGACATTTTTATCTCTAACATGTGATCCCTTGCTGGATCCAGTGCACTTGAAAGAACTGTTATATATATATATATATATATATATATATATATATATATATATATATATATATATATATATCACTGACATTTTTATATATATATATATATATATATAGATGCAATAAACTGACGACGAACAGTACGAAACTAGTAACTAACTAGCCTAAGCGCTTTCGACTCTCAATGAGTCTTTTTCAAAGGCAAATACAAAACATAGTTACGACAAACAAATAAACACAAAAACGTTGTGTTTGTAAACCTCTACATTTCTGTTTCCGCAACTAGTCTATACAAGCTGGTTGTATTTATAGTGTTAGCACATGTGAAGACAGAAATGTAGAGGTTTACAAACACAACGTTTTTGTGTTTATTTGTTTGTCGTAACTATGTTTTGTATTTGCCTTTGAAAAAGACTCATTGAGAGTCGAAAGCGCTTAGGCTAGTTAGTTACTAGTTTCGTACTGTTCGTCGTCAGTTTATTGCATCTATTTTAATTAATCCCTGACAAACGTGATCCCTTGGTGGATCCAGTACGCTTGAGAGGGTTGTTATTCGCCATATGATTTGTATTCTTTATATATATATATATATATATATATATATATATATATATATATATATATATATATATATATATATATATATATATATATATATATATATATATATATTGAATTGTATCGATTTACTTTCATGTGTATTTGGTGCACAACCGAGACAAAGCATATATATATAAGTTAATGATAACATGCCAAGGCCAGCCCTTACCCGCAGTCCATGTTCCTCACATTATATAACCAATAATGCATTTAAAATACCGTCAAAATTCAACCGACTAACCAACCACACTATTAACTTCAATTTGTTTTCTCCGTTATTCTGATCAAATTAGTTACGTCTCATTAGATATATCTATAATAATTTACAAAACCTGAAGCATTAATCATAGGAAAATGCAGATATAGTCGATAACGCTTAAAGACCTAAGTATATTTCACAACGTCTAGATGTATTTTGAAAGAGTTTAAGACAAATTAATTCGAGACAATTACTAAACTATGTCCAATAGTTTCCAATTGGTGTATGTTTGGGGAGTTTTGTTTTTTGTTTTTATATTCTCCATGTATTTTGGAAGAGTTTAAGACAAATTAATTCGAGACAATTACTAAACTATGTCCAATAGTTTCCAATTGGTGTATGTTTGGGGAGTTTTGTTTTTTTGTTTTTATATTCTCCATGTATTTTGGAAGAGTTTAAGACAAATTAATTCGAGACAATTACTAAACTATGTCCAATAATTTAGTCATTTTTTTATTAATTTAAGACAAACTAATTAGGAACAATTTCTAAATGATGTCCTGCGGTTGACGACACTTTCTGAATTATTTAATAGCCTATTATTACAAAATGTTGTCACAAACCTGGCGTAATCTTTAAAATATCATTACACAGTCCCAACGTTTGTTTGAATCTAAACATTGAATTCAGAGAATTTCTGAGTATCTTTGTTTAATTAACAAAACAAAAGTTGAGATCTTTGCTGTGTATTGTTTCTTTTGCATGTCAATTTTCGTTGTTCTTTGAGCATTATTTTTATTGATTTATACTTTTTTACTTACTTTATTTTATTGTACCTGTATTTGTTACCCATGTTTTGAAGAATAATGATCATACTGCTAAACAACCGATTAAGTTTTTAAATGATTTTGGTAAGATAAACTTGACGTGGGCCAAAATCTTTGCTTTGTTCCGTCTTTTTGTAATGTTTTCTTGGCTTCTTGTTTTGGTTTTGTTTTCTTATATATCTTGTTTATATTTTATTTTAGGAATCCTTTAATTACTCTCTTGTCTCACGAAACAATGACAAAATTATCAAATTCATGGCTAACGTACTGAAAAATAGTTTGGGCTTCATTAATATTTTGAGATAATGAAGACGGCCAGGTATAACTATTTCTCTTCAAAGCCATTATCGGTGTCTAAATATATTAACTAAAGATAAAAAAAAATATTAAAATGCTTACGGGACCGTACACTTCCTTGACACGGGTGTCTCGACCATCTGTCTCAATATCCTCCATTGTGTGTGTCTGTTTTATTCAACTTAATCTCACCCGTGCATTGGCATACAATGTAGTGGTCTGGTACCTGTAGATCTTAACAGAAGAGATCGGTTTGTATCGATAGTCTCGTATTCAATCTTTTTTACCTTCTAATCTGCTAGTCCATGTCCGCGTCTGTATCTGTTGGCAACGGTGGTATGCGAATCTGGGTTGTCAATTATAAAAAATTAAGTTTCTCAGTTGGCTATATATAAATTGCACATGCCATGCAAATGCAGTTCTTTAAGTACTTGGAATTGTGCATGTTTCGACTTATAATATATGACGTCATTATTTATTGCTTTGCGATAAACTTAAAGTGTTCGAGATAAGGAAGTTTGCAAAGGCAGAACAAACGATTGATACGTGAGACACGAATACGAGTTTTATTATATATCTTTAAAACAATTTTTGGCACTATTTACGGCATTTATTTATAAAAGTTATATAAAGAACTAGCAAAAGAATATACTGTCTCTTCAGGAATGTTAGTGCAATTCGGTAGTATATATTCCACTCCTGTGTGACGTTCATTATGGTTTCGCATACATTTTGTTTTACTGGAGATGCCGCGTCTTAAATCCCAAAAAGGGAAATTAATTAAATGTGATTTCTTAAACCAAGACATGTTTCCAACTAAATTCAATACGTTTGCCCAATGGTCAGTGTGGCGTTTGCACATTTTGGAAGCCAAAGATTCAACACTTAGACATCAGCATGAAATTCCAACATGAGGTTGTGGGTATAAACCGTCTATACCGTTGACCATTAAGCTTCCGAAATAACACATTTGGTGGTATCAATTGCACGCTGTTTTAATAACAGCAAATAATCTAGAGAATTATTACAGTGACGTAATAATACGTCATAATTCAAGTATTGAAGCACAACAGGACAATTCTTTACATTGACATGTGTTGTAGAATCATTGCAGAATATTAGAAACTCGACACTTGACAAAAAACAATGATTGCTAGTATACTCTTGGCTAGATTATTCAATACTTCATCAATAGAACCTTACAGCATGACAGGATTTCAAAGACGGGTATTAGGATAAACATACAGTTGTACTAAGCTTTAAGTGCTTGGAAATATAACATGCTGGATGTTGATAGAAAGAACATAATTTACTCTGGCTAAATATATAATAATCTTTTTCATGTCATCATTATGTCACGGATCAAACAGAGCCACATAAATCAATATTAAGTCATAATGATGCCATACATCTAGAAAATCCATACAAATTAATATTAAGCCATAATGGTACGAATCAAGCAAAGCCATTCAAATCAGTATTATACCATAATGATGTCATGAATCTTGCCAAATCATATAAATCAATATTAGACGATAATGATGTCGCGATAAAGCAGAAAAATAAATCAATATTAGGTCATAATGATGTCACCTATCAAGCAAAGCCATATAAGGCAATATTATGCTATAACGATATGACTGATCTAGCAAAGCCATACAAATCAGTAATAGACTTTAATAATGTTATGGATCAAGCAAACCCATCCAGATCAGTTTTACCCCATAATGATGCCACGGATCAAGCAAAATGTATAAATCATTATTAGGTAACCATTATTTCACGGACCTTTCTAGAGCCAAACAAATCAATATTAGATCATAATGATGTTACAAATCTAGCTAAGCTATGTATATCAATGTTATGCCCTAATTATATCATGGGTCAAGCAAAGCTATATCAGTCAATATCAATGATATCACGATCAGGGAAGGCCATATAAATCAATATTAGGCCATATCAAGCAAAGGCACGCAAGCAAGTATAAAGCCATAACGATGCCATTGATCTAGCAAAGTCATACAAATTGGTATTATGTCATAATGATGCCATAAAGTCAAGTCATATAAATCAATATCATGCTATAATGATATCATGCATCAAGCAAATCCATATACATCAATATCATGCCATAACGATGTAATGGATCAGGAAAAGCTATTAGGCCATAATAATATCACAGATCAAGCAATAATAATCACTATTAGGCCATAATAATGTCACGGATCAAGCAAAACTAATCACTATAAGGCCATAATAATGTCACGGATCAAGCAATACTAATCACTATAAGGCCATAATATTGTCACGGATCAAGCAAAACTAATCACTATTAAGTCGTAATAATGTCACGGATCAAGCAATACTAATCACTATAAGGCCATAATAATGTCACGGATCAAGCAAAACTAATCACTATAAGGCCATAATAATGTCACGGATCAAGCAAAACTAATCACTATTAAGTCATAATAATGTCACGAATCAAGCAATACTAATCACTATTAGGCCATAATAATGTCACGGATCAAGCAATACTAATCACTATAAGGCCATAATATTGTCACAGATCAAGCAATACTAATCACTATAAGGCCATAATAATGTCACGGATCAAGCAAAACTAATCACTATAAGGCCATAATATTGTCACAGATCAAGCAATACTAATCACTATAAGGCCATAATAATGTCACGGATCAAGCAAAACTAATCACTATAAGGCCATAATAATGTCACGGATCAAGCAAAACTAATCACTATAAGGCCATAATAATGTCACGGATCAAGCAATACTAATCACTATTAAGTCAAAATGATAGCATTGATCAAGCAAGGACATATAACTAAGTACTAGGTCATAATGATACCATAAATCTAGCAAATCTTCATAAGTCAATATCATGCCATAATAATATCAATGTATAAAGCAAAACTTATGAATCAATATTAAGCCATAATGATATCACGGATCAAACAAAGCCATACAAATCAATATTAAGCCATAATGATATCACGGATCAAACAAAGCCATACAAATCAATATTAAGTCATAATGATGTCATGGATCAAACAAAACCATACAAATCAATATTAAGTCATAATGATGTCATGGATCAAACAAAGCCATACAAATCAATATTAAGCCATACTGATGTCATGGATCAAACAAAGCCATACAAATCAATATTAAGCCATAATGATGACATGGATCGATTAAAGCCATATAAATCAATATTAAGTCATAATGATGTCATGGATCGATTAAAGCCATATAAATCAATATTATGCCATAATGATGGCATGGATCAATTAAAGCTATACAAAACAATATTATGCCATAAGGATGACATGGATCGTATTAAAGCCATATAAATCAATATTATGCCATAATGATGACATGGATCGATTAAAGCTATATAAATCAATATTATGTCATAAGGATGTCACGGATCAAACAAATCCATTTAAAAATTAATATTATGCCATAATGATGTCATCGATCAAACAAAGCCATATAAATCAATATTATGTCATATTGATGACACGGATCAAACAAAGTATGTAAATTAATAATATTTCATAAAGATAAAACGGATCAAACAAAGCCATACATCAATATCTGGTTATAATAATATCAAAAATTGAGCAAAGCCATATAAATCAATATTATGCCATAATTATGCCGCAGATAAAGCCAAGCCATATAAATTAATATTAGGTCGTAATGCTAATATTTGGAATAGTTACTGTAAAGAATGGTGTGGTAAAGCGTACAAAAGTTTGAATGGACGAATCTTTATACTTACGCTTTTATTGGAGCTATTTACAAATTGGAGAGCCAGGTAAGGAAAAAGATATAATTTCAACATAGGTGTGATATACTAAAAGCCACGGAGTTGTTCTTGCCGTTATTATTGCAGTAGTAACGCGATTATACAGAATACATAACTCGAGTTGCATAACCATTACGATTTCAGAACTACACAATGATAAATGTCATACCACTTACAGCAGGATGTAAATGAAGTGAAATCATAAATTTACACTTTTGTCATATTCAAATTTAATCTTTATAAGTAGCATTTCAAAATGCAGTTTATTAAATCACCTTTGCCATTTCTCGTATTAAAATCACATTACCATGTCAACATCTTAAGTACGTGGTAGTTAGTTCTCTTTGGTCAAGAAGGAAAATACCTACTCGTCCCAACTGTCATCACATTAAGGAAAATACCTACTCGTCCTAACTGTCATCACATTAAGGAAAATACCTACTCGTCCCAACTGTCATCACATTAAGGAAAATACCTACTCGTCCCAACTGTCATCACATTAAGGAAAATACCTACTCGTCCCAACTATCATCACATTAAGGAAAATACCTACTCGTCCCAACTGTCATCACATTAAGGAAAATACCTACTCGTCCCAACTGTCATCACATTAAGAGGCCTATCGTACTTTCTTTCTTGGCTGAATCCTCCTCCCCCACCACCACATTATTATTACCATTCTCAGCAGCAACATGCTCGGTGTCAACCGCACAGGCTGTTTATGTCAACAAGAATATTTTATCTACAAGTTCTAGAGGATAAATCCTCTGCGTCAATTGGTATACAAAATTGCCACATTGGCATTGTTGCTCAATATGTCCCTCAGAGCGTGAAATTTTAGGACAGCAATCATGCGCACGATTCCAGAAAGATGCTTAGTAGCTCCCCCCATATGTATTTATGGATGGTGGCGGGTGACTGAGGTCAATTCCATAATAACTGGCTAATAGCTGTCTTGATATGGCCTTTTATTTCTATGTGAGCATGTATAAGAAAAACTCGTCCGCATCAGTGTATCTACATTTACTGTAGACACAGTGCAAGTTGTTCAAAGACGCTCTCTGACTTATCAACACTTTACGGTAGGTGGTTAAAAAAAAACACAGTAAAACCAACCTCAACATCTGACACGAGCACTCGTGGTATGATAGCCAGATAAAGGATGAAGAGTTGGTAGTACCAAGAATATATCTAGACCTTTCGGAAAGATGATGTCTTTGACACTCATATGTCTCCTTATGTTACATGTGCCTGTGTCAGAAAGAATATTTTGCGCTGTAATTTGTGCGTCCATGGTAAGCAATACTTGTAGACCTCTGTGTAATTTGTGCGTTCATAGTAAGCAATACTTGTAGACCTCTGTGTAATTTGTGCGTTCATAGTAAGCAATACTTGTAGACCTCTGTGTAATTTGTGCGTCCATGGTAAGCAATACTTGTAGACCTCTGTAATTTGTGCGTTCATGGTAAGCAATACTTGTAGACCTCTGTGTAATTTGTGCGTTCATGGTAAGCAATAATTGTAGACCTTTGTGTAATTTGTGCGTTCATGGTAAGCAATAATTGTAGACCTCTGTGTAATTTGTGCGTCCATGGTAAGCAATAATTGTAGACCTCTGTGTAATTTGTGCGTCCATGGTAAGCAATACTTGTAGACCTCTGTGTAATTTGTGCGTTCATGGTAAGCAATAATTGTAGACCTCTGTGTAATTTGTGCGTCCATGGTAAGCAATAATTGTAGACCTCTGTGTAATTTGTACGTCCATGGTAAGCAATAATTGTAGACCTCTGTGTAATTTGTACGTCCATGGTAAGCAATAATTGTAGACCTCTGTGTAATTTGTGCGTCCATGGTAAGCAATACTTGTAGACCTCTGTCGGAAGATCTTAATGAAAGTTACAGCTTATGTCTTTGCTTTTCATTATGTTACCAGCTCCATAATGGTTTTCATCTAACCATCGGTTGAATGATTGAACATCACGTGTCTCAGATACAGAATTAAAGTCGATGATAGAAGCCGAATGATAGCCCTCTTTAAGAGTGGGGAGGGATAGGGAGGGGTGGGTTGGAGTTGGGTGGATCACATTCTTACATTCCCTTTCCACATCACAACTTAAAATTTGTACTTAAAGAAAACGAAAGACTCAATCCCAGACACTTCACACATATACACACACGCACTTTCGTGTTTTTGCTTCATATAGAACCATTATGATCATTTTAAAACGTGCAGTTTTACGAATTACTTCTACACATTCATTTAAGGAAATAACATTTAACTGACGAACGTCAATTAAAACTTTCCCTTTTCAATGCAAGGACCGTCTTCCTCATTCCAGCCAAACACTTAGTTGTTATCTTAGCTTTGATCTTTCGAGTGCCATGTTTTGTTTTCCAATCATTCTCGTTTTCGAATTCAATCCCATGGAACGTTCACTTCTGGATGTATTCAATGAAATTGGGTGGAATGACCTGTGTGTCAGGAGCAGATTCAGGACGTTTTTCTGTTAGTTTTCAAAGAGGGTTGTTTGTTTTAGTTCAGATGGCTAGGTGCGTGTTTCTAAAGGAACTAAGAAAGAAATCTTTTGTCCGCCATACTTTTTCTTTCTCTGACTTTTCTACAATGTTATCTTGATTTGCACAAAGTCCCATGAAAACTATTTAGGGGCAAGGAAAAGGCGAATGGAGAAAGCCTGAATCGTAATGATCAAACTGCATGGTGTTTATCATTCAATGCAATTGGCATGATAACAGAGAAAGACCGGTGATAAATATGACCACGAATACCATATTTCAAAAAAATGATTATTTAATTGGTCTGTAGATAACCAATAGTAAAGTACCCGATTCAGCAGGGTTTTGCGAATAAAACTCCCTTTGACACACGTGGGTATAGCTTATCAGCAATTTGATTATCACAAAGTAATCATAAGTGGCAAACACGTAGGCGATTCTTTGTAACAATTCGGAACGTTTTAATACAGATATTTAAGGCTTTTTACAAGACATTTTTATTATAAAATTTGTAAATCCCATACGCATTTGATTAGAAACATGCCATCTGCCATTGTCGTTAAATAGCAAGATTTAGCTGGAAAAAGCGAATGGCTGTGACCGCTCACCTGTCTGACATTTATCTCACCAGGATTGCATCTACATAGGAGATACGCATAAGAAAAAATGGTTGAGAAATCTAGCTCAGTATGATGCTGGCTGATTTTTACCAGTTTTATATTTGTAGCAAAAGCAGCCATGCTTGTTCAAGTATATCATCAACATTTGTAAAGGACTTATTTTTCAATTCTGGTAAAATTTGTTTACCGGTTGTTGAGAAGAGTTATGATTGAAGATGTTTTAACTTTGTAGCAACAGCGGTAGTATTTGATGTATGTTAAATTTTGCAGCTTTATTTTCCAATTCTGGTAAAATTTGTTTACCGGTTGCTGAGAAGAGTTACGATTAAAGCTGTTTCAATTTTGTAGCAACAGCGGTAGTATTTGATGTATGTTAAATTTTGCAGCAACAGCGGTCGTATTTGATGTCTGTTTCATGTTTTTAGCAACAGCGGTCGTATTTGATGTCTGTTTATATTTTGTAGCAACAGCGGTCGTGTCTGATGTATGTTTCAATTAAGTAACAACATTCGTATTTGATGTCTGTCTGTTTCAATTAAGTAACAACAGCATTCGTATTTGATGTCTGTTTTCAGTTTTTTAGCAACAGTTGTATTTGATGTCTGTTTCAATTTTTAAGCAACGGCGGTCTTATTTGATGTCTATTTCATTTTTGTAGCAACAGCGGTCTTATTTCATGTGTTTCTATTTTATATCAACAGTGGTCGTATTTGATGTCTGTTTCAGTTTTGTAGCAACAGCGGTCTTATTTGATGTGTTTCTATTTTGTATCAACAGTGGTCGTATTTGATGTCTGTTTCAGTTTTGTAGCAACAGCGGTCTTATTTGATGTGTTTCTATTTTGTATCAACAGTGGTCGTATTTGCTGTCTGTTTCAGTTTTGTAGCAACAGTGGTCC